>CM064505.1:27187512-27230012 GCA_032716605.1 Paralithodes platypus | reverse complement strand
CTGATTTGAATTAAAATGTTCTGCCAATGAAACCCACCATTTATTAGCATTTTGTATTACATCTGTACACTGTTTACTCGGCTTCAGGTCACTTGATATTATAACTCCCAGATACTTTTCTTTATCCATATTTGATAGTTGAATGTTGTTGATTGAGTAGTCTTTTTTTAGCATTGTTACTACCGATGTGTAATGCTTTGCATTTCTCTATGTTGAACTTCATTTGCCATTTTTCTGCCCAGTAAACTAAAGTGTCTAGGTCACCTTGCAGTTTTTTCCAATGAACGGTTGAGGTTACTTTAATAGTATGTTGTGTATCGTCAACAAATTCCTTCGTCTATGTCGTGTATGTAAATTATAAACAAATATAGAACTCAATCCCGAACCCTGGGGAATGCCACTGTTTACCTTAAACAAATTATATGAAAGCCAATTTTCGAGCCATTTCAGAGTGTTACCGGTTATGCCATCAGCATTTATTTTATCAATTAGCCGCTTATGGGGTACGGTATCGAAAGCTTTCTGGATATCGAGATATATTGTATCAACTGCTCTATCCTCATCATACGATTTGTAAACTTTATTGAAAAACAAGTAAGTTTGTTAAGCATGAACGTATATTTCTAAAACCATGCTGTGAATCTTTTATTATTTTATTTTATTCCAAATATTTTACTGTTTTGTCTCTTATAATGGCTTCCATTAATTGGTCGATAATTGCCTGGAGATGACTTATTTTTGTTTTTATTTAAATATGGGCGTCACGTTTGCTAATTTCTATTCGTTTGGAACTTTTTCAACATTCAATGATTTGTTGAACAGAGTTGAGAGTGGGTTTAATCATTCGTTTTTAGATTCTTTTAGGATTCTTGGGGATATTTTATCTGGGCCTGGGGTTTTATTCACTGTCAAATTATTGATTGAGAGCAGAATATTGGTTTCATAAATCGTAAAGTTTTCGAGGAGGAAGAGATGGAGGAGGAGGGGAAGGAGGAAGGAGGGGGAGGAAGAGGTGAAGGAGGAGGAGGAAGAGGTACAAAGGAAATCAAGCAACAACATACCAGCGACCCCTCAGGTGAAGGAGGAGGAAGAGGTACAAAGGATTACAAAGGAAATCAAGCAACAGCAGATCTAGTGACCCTTCTAGGCTGCTTGTCCTCCAAAACACTGAGCATCAAGTGTCCAAACAGTGGTTTAGATTGGGTAAGGGAACATAGGAAAGGGAACTACTGCCCTGCCACTAACGTGGCAGGACTAGGAAGTTAGTAGGGGACATATGGGTTAGTAACTGAGGGGAGGATAAAATAAAGTTATTCATTTACAAATGCAGTCAGTCGCGGGTTTGATGCGAGATATTTGTCTAGGCGGAATTTAAATGAATCAACGGTGCTGCAGTCTATAACGTCTCGGGGAAGCCCATTCCACAAGTTGACAACTCGATTGAAGAAGAAATTCTTAGATTCGTGTGAGTTAAAAGATTTACCAATAATTTTGCAACCGTTTCCCCACGTGTAATTAGATTGGTCGATAGTGAAGTACTTACTACAGTTCATATTGTCGATGCCTTTGATGATTTTGAACACTTGAATTAAGTCACCTCTTAATCTGCGCTGGGTTAAAGGAAATAGATTTAATTCTCTAAGACGCTCTTCGTATGGTTTGTTCTTTAGGCTAGGTATCATTTTGGTAACTCTACGTTGAACTCGTTCTAGCTTGTTTGTCTTTTTGGTAATAAGGGCACCAGCATTGAACGCAGTATTCCAGAAGAGGGCGGACTAAGGAATTGTAAAGGGTTAGGATTACGTCTTTGGATTTATGCTCAAATGATCTGCCTATAAAGCCAATTATTTTGTTTGCCTTCTTAACAACTTCTGAACATTGTTGACTCGGTTTTAGGTTACTCGATATTGTTACTCCCAGATCGGTTTCTCTGTTTACATTCTTAAGCTGAGTGCCATTCATCGAATAGTTTGCTTTCTCATTTAGGTATCCGATATGTAGTACTTTACATTTATTCGCATTGAAACTCATTTGCCAAATTTGGGCCCAATGTGACAATTTATCTAGATTGTGTTGCATATCGTCAACTTGATCTTTTGAGAGTACGCTATTTGCAATTTTTGTATCGTCAGCAAATTTTGAGATTGTACAGGTGAGACCCTCATCTATGTCGTTGATGTAAATTAGAAAGAGAATTGGTCCTAGTACCGATCCCTGGGGTACCCCGCTACTTACATTGGTCCATTTAGATGCCTTACCGTTTATGACTACTCTTTGCTTTCTGTCGCTGAGCCAATTTTCTATCCATTTCAACACACCGTCTTGTATTCCATGCGCTTTTAGTTTTAGCAGTAAACGTTTGTGGGGAACTTTGTCAAAGGCCTTTTGAAAATCAAGGTATATAATATCTACAGATTTACTCTCATCTATAGAGGTTGAGGATATCGTGGAAGAAGTCTAAGAGGTTTGTTAAACGGAACGTTTTTTACGAAAGCCGTGTTGAGTATCTTTAAGTATGTTATTTTCCTCTAAGTGATTTACGAGTCTGTCTCTTATGACCGTTTCTAGCATTTTACATACAACTGAGGTTAAGCTAATTGGACGATAGTTACTGGGTAGGGATTTGCTGCCTTTTTTGAATATCGGTGTTACGTTGGCTATCTTCCACTGATCAGGCATAGTTCCAGACTGCAAGGATTTATTGAATAGTAATGTCAGTGGTTTGGAGAGCTCATCCTTAGCTTCCTTTAGAACTCTAGGCGAGATTGTATCAGGTCCAGGCGTTTTATTTACCTTGAGTTTATCTAAACAATTCAATACTTCTCTCTCTGTAACGGTGATATTGCCTAGAACATCTGAATTATCAAACTGAATCGGCGATGGTGTAGGGATATCATTGGGGTCTTCTGTTGTAAAAACTGATGCAAAGAAGGTATTGAGGGCATTACTCATTTGTACTTCGTCTTTGGTGTATTCTCCATTTTCATCGACTAACGGTCCAACAGTTGAAGTAACTACTTTTTTCTTTCTGATATAACTATAGAATTCTTTCGGGTTTGTTTTACTTTGATTCGTAATATGTAACTCTAGGGTCTTTTTACTTTGCTTAATTAACTTTTTGGCTTTGCGTCGTAGCTCTACAAATTTCACCCGTTCTTCGTCATTTTGTGAGGATTTTAATCTATCATTAGCAAATTTGTTAGCAAGCAGGCAGTTTGAAATGTCTTTATTCCACCATTTGGGCTTATTATTATGGCCTGGACGCCGTATTTTCGATGGTATGCAGTCTTGCACTGCTTTTAGGTAAGTGGTTTGAATAACTTCCAAGATGTATTTATGTCGTTATTGTTAATTAAAAAGCTCCAGTCAGTTTCTTTAAACATAGCTCTAAGTTTATGAAAGTTTGCTTTCTTGAAATTAGGGACTTTTTCGATGCTACTATTTGGTTCATTACTAGTAAAGTTTAAAGTGAAAGTTATCGTACGATGGTCGCTGTTACTGAATTCATCACCAACATTCAAATTCTCTATTAATTCTTCTTTTGTTGCAAGTACAATGTCAAGAACGTTATTACCACGGGTCGGTGTTCGAACAAATTGATAAAGCGAACTCTCTTGTAAGTTCGTATACAAGTCATGTCCGGAGTGTGAAGTAAGAGTATCGCCCCACTTGGTCACAGGTAAATTAAAGTCGCCAAAAAATTACGGTATCTTGTGAGTTACTTACATCTGCAATTTGTTCATAAATTTCTCGGTCAGTTTGCACTGATTGAGCTGGAGGTCTGTATATTAATGCAAGTATTATTTTTGTACCTTCATTATTCTTTATTAGCACAAAAGATGTGTCGACGTTCACAATTTGAGGTTTTGACAAGAGGGTCGGGTTAAGACTTTCTTTGATATAAAATAAAACGCCACCTCCATTTTTATTTATGCGGCTTTTCTCAAACATTACATAACCGGGAAGTGAATACTCTGCTAAAAAGTCTCTATCTACTGTATTGAGCCAAGATTCTGTTATACCAATCACATCATAATTGTCAGTAAACACTAGTTCCTCTAAATCTGAACATTTATTGCGTATGCTACGAGCGTTTGCATAGAAAATCTTTAAAGTTGCTGTTTTAGAACTCACAGAACGTTCTTTAATCAAATTTTTGGTTCTGATCGGATCTACATTTACATTCATGGCTGACATCGGTCCTCGGTCGTTATCCCTGGCGGTTTTGAATTTGGGTCGTGTTGGTGGAGCTTTATCCAAATTCGTGGTTCTTGACAGATTAGCATTTAATTCCTTCGCAGGTTGCCGCCCTCGCTGTCTTCGGTCCTCCTTCCTGGTTGTCCTGTGCTGAGTCGATTTCTTCTCCGAAAATCCTTCACCGCATCGTTGAGAAGACGCCCAAAACGTGCTGCTCCCACCTGGTTCAGATGAACTCCATCGTCCGAAAACAAATAGTCATCGTCAGGTGAAGGAGGAGGAAGGGAAGGAGGGGGAAGAGGTGAAGGAGGAGGAGGAAGAGGTGAAGGAGGAGGAAGGGAAGGAGGGGGAAGAGGTGAAGGAGGAGGAAGGGAAGGAGGGGGAAGAGGTGAAGGAGGAGGAGGAGGAAGGGGAGGAAGAGGTACAAAGGAGAACAAACTGCAACAGACCTATTGGTTCTTACGGGGCAGCTTTGGATATCTAAAACTACTAATCTATTGACTACGAGGTAGAGAAAAGGATAGCAAAGAAGAAGGTGAAGGAGGAGGAGGGGAAGGAGGAGGAAGAGGTGAAGGAGGGGGAAGAGGTGAAGGAGGAGGAAGGGACGGAGGGGGAAGAGGTGAAGGAGGGGGAAGAGGTGAAGGGAAGGAGGGGGAGGAAGAGGTGAAGGAGGAGGAGGAAGAGGTGAAGGGGAGAAGGAGGAAGAGGTGGTGAAGGAGGATGATGGTGAGGAGGAGGAGGAGGAAGAGGTGAAGGAGGTAGAAGTAGACAATGAAAACAAAACCCAGTCTGATGAAGAGAATGAAGCAGACAGAAAGAAGACCTCGACCCCCCTTTCAATTTTCGAAGACTATTGAAAGATATAATACCAGCTCATCACATGTCTTATTTATATGATAGTGTTTCACATTCGCTATACAGTAGCGTAACCCTATTTGGTCTCAGGTGGGGGGGGGGGGGGGGGCTTTATGGACCTCCCCTGTTTCGCTCTATTAGTTAAAAGATTATACGACGTTTTACTCCATTAGTTTGGCAATAATAAGACGCTTGACCCCATTCAGGTGTCGATTTCTTTCTGGGCGAGCGGGAGCGAGCCTGTAGCTTAAAATAAATTGGCCTTCGACTGGAACATTTTTCTATCGAAAAATGTACAAATCATAATCATTTTTTAGTTTGAAGGAAGTCTGGGAAGGCGTTGTATTTAGCTCAGGGGACAAACTATTATACAAGGCTCGAAAATGGCAAAAGTAAGCCAAGTCCTCAAAAATGATTTAACAGAGTACCATAATAACCCCCCCAAGACGTCGAATGAGCTTTCCTGGGGGGGGGGGGACCTTTCACCCCCTAACAGCCTTAATCTCATGGCACACTAACATGAAATGTTTCAGATCTTCATAATCATGGCCACATAGAGTGCATTCTACTTCTCCATTGGTGTGTCTTTTCCTATAATTTAGTTGCAGAGTTCCACTCCTGGCCTTATACAGTATGCTTGAAGATGGGCGGTTAACATAAATGTTTTCTTTCCATCTTTTGTATATTACTAGACTTGATTTACTATTTACTTCTTCTTTCCAATTTGAAAACTCCCACTTTCTTGTTGCCTTTTTATTGCTGTTTTCTTCATTCTTATGATATTTTCTCTTCTTATTCCCACAGTATTTATGTAAGCTTTTGTCACTTTCATCAATTTATTTCTATCATCCTCACACATTTTCCTTGTTGTTTCTTTCAGCAGCTGGTTTTCTCCTTCATCTATACTTTTCAAATATTGTAATCTTCCATGTATGATTCTTGTTTTCATTAGTGATGCCCATATTTCACCTCTCAATGTACATAATGGTGCACATTTTGCTGCTCCCAGTATGTGTCTATATACTCCATTTTCTATTCTTTGTAATGTTTTAATTTCAGTGTCGTTTATGTTGATTATGCTGGCTCCATATAGTATAGATGGTATTACTACACCTTTCCAGTAAGTCTTTCCAACCATTATCTTTTTACAGCTTTTGGTTATTACTGAATATGTAAAAAAAAAAAAAAAATCTTCCATTTTGTATCATGTTAACTTTTTGCTGTTTAATTATATTTCTTATATTTTCCAATTTAAGTCCTAAATACTTTATTGTTTCAGTTACTTTCACCCCCTCTATTATCTCTGGCTGTTCTTTCCTATTCCATATTATAATGTTAGTCTTATTCTTATTTATTTCTAGCCCACATTTTTCTCCTATATGCATTAATATTTTCAGATTTCTTGCTGCATCCTCCAAATTTTCTGTCAACAATAAGCCATCATCTGCATAAAACTGTACTTTTATACTAAACTTATCATTGTAGAATCCGCTTCCCTTTTCATCTATTTCATTAATTATTATATAAGTTATTAGTTTGAAAAGTGTTGTTGATCCAGTGCATCCTTGGCGTATTCCACTGGTAATAGGCAAGACCTCTTTTATATCTTCACTTATTGCAATACTTGTTGTGTCCCCTACATAAATATTTTCTACTGTATTAATTATTTTTGGGTGACTTGTATACTCTTTCATGGTGTTAATCAACATTTCACTTTTTATCAAATCATACGCCTTACTAAAGTCTACTGATGTTACAATTGATTTTTTTTTTCTTTTGAAGGCATCTTCAATACAGTACTGTAGTATAATGAGAGTATCCTCAACTGTACCACCCTTTGTGAAGCCTGCCTGAGTTTCTCTCATTTCATCATTTATTTTAATGTGATTTTCTATTTATTTCAATATATTCATGAATATTTTGTATGATATGTTGGTAAGAGCAATAGGTCTCAACTCTTTGGCAGTTGGTTTCTTTGTCTTTGGTATCATTTTTGTCCTTTCTTTCCTTTCAAGTTCCTCTCTGAAACATGCTGTCATCTTATTTACACATACATCACTGTTTACTAGTGCTTTATACATTTCTGGTTTGATCCCATCTGGTCCTGCAGCTTTTCTATTTTTTTAACCTTTTCATAACATCTTTTACTTGTTCATTTTGTATTACTATATTCTTCATAGGTTTAATCATTCTTCCATTTCCAATATTCATTATCGTGTCTAAATGTTCTCTCCGTATTTCTGGAATATTATTTTCTCTAGTTTCATACATATATTTTATAATTTTTTCATTATATGTTTCTTTTTCGTTTTCATTCCACATCGTAGGAATGCAATATTGCAATATTATTTGGGTGTTTTTGATAGATAATTTCCCAAAGCTTTATCAATTCTTTTTTACTTTCAATATTCCTTCATTACTATACAACTATATATTTTATACTTTCTTTCTCTCTTTTCCCCTCAATTTATCCAAGTTCTCCCAAATGTTTTTGTTTCTATTATTTCCTGATCTAATTTGTTTGGTTACCTTAGCTTCATACTGTAACATCTCTTCTTTTATCATTGTTTCCTATTAAAACTTTTTCTTTTCTTGATTTATGTTCTTATTGCATCATTCATCCAAGGTGGCTCCTTCATTTCACTTTCGTCACAAATTACCTTTCTTCTATAAATTGTTTTCAATGTTGTGTCTGCCACTTCTATCATCATATTATTCATATACGATAGTTTTAACGTATTTGTTACTTACTCTCTCTTCCATGATTTCTGTAAACTGGTTTGGTGATTCTTGGTCAGTTTTATAATATATATTTTCTTTCCACTTTCTTTTCTCATTTGTTTTCTTTTTTTAGCTTAAAAGTTACTTGGATTAAATTATGGTCTGATAAATATTTATTTATTTTTTATTTTGTTTGCTCATCTATGTTAATTTCCTTAAATAGTTTATACATTTTATTATTTACCAATGCAAAGTCTATTGTATTTTGTTGCTCTCCTCTAGTCCATGTTGTAACACCTTTACACTTTTCATCACCAATAATAAAGTCAGTCTATAATCTTCTAGCCAGTCTAATACCATTTTACCATTAGTATCAAGTTTTTGTGTTCCTATGATGCCTATATGGTCATTAAAATCACCCATTATTATTAACTCATATTCTTCATTCACACCTTCTATCTTTGACTCTATTTCTGTTTTCATCTCTAGATGTTTTACATTATTCTCTGCTTTATTTACCACAGAAAAATAGACTAATAATATCCTGACTTTGACCTTCCCTATTTCTCCTTCCACATATAAGAAATCACTGTATTTTGTTTCCAATTCATTAAATTATATTGCTTTATTTGTTTCTAATATAACACCATTAGTCATCCTGCTTTCTGTTCCTTTTGTGTTCTAATTTTCTCTACTTTACTCAACGTATAATTTATTTCAACTTTGTCATATTGTTGTTGTGTTTCTGTCAAGAATATTATGTCATTGTCTTTTTCTACTAATGCTTCAGGTTCCAGCATTTTTGTTTTAGTTAAACCTTGAATATTTATCAGTTTGAACTTAAATTGTCCTTCTTCACTGATAATATTTTGTATTCTACTGGTACCGGTACCGGTACTGTATTTACAATTCCATATTTTCTTTTCTTTCCCTCTTCTATTTCTTTGTACATCTTCATCATTATTACTCACCCACTGTTTTGAAGCTCTTTCAATTCTTTCCAAATATCTTCCAATTTCTGCATTAATTTGTTCACCATTATGTGTCTGTCTATCTGAAAATGTTTATCTTTCTCAATATCCGTACTCTGTCCTATCTTCTCATTCATATCTGCATGTGTGTTTGTATTTGCCTCCATATTCTTGGTGTTCTGTGGGTTTATTATGCCTTTTCCTTGAGGTGCATCTTTTTCTGCATTGTTAGTGTTAGGGTTTTGCTCATGTATACATTTACAGTAGTTTCCTGACTTACAATACCCCCTCTCAAAATGCTTACATTTATCTCCTCTTATATGGTAATAACTACACCTGTTCCCCTTAATACACATTACACTTTCTAACCTAATAATATCTACACTCAATATTGCTATTCTTCACATATTCATTCATTAGTCTAACCACCTGCCTATATTTGCAGTTTTGTCCTTGTCTGCAGTTCCCTCTGTTAAAGAACGATCTCGATCTGGATTGATAATGTGTAGGGCGCTGGACTTGCGCATATCACACATATAAGGGTATTAGGGTGGAGGATGGGGGGAGCTAAGTGGAGGGTTTATGGTGTGTGTGTGTGTGATGTGGGCGAAATGTTAGTTTATTCTGTGTTTGAATGTGTCTAGTGTAGGGCTATTTATTGTATCTTCTGGGAGACTGTTCCAATCCCGTATGGTTCGTGGAAAGAATGAGTGTTTGTAGAAGTCAGTATTAGTGTGGTATGTTTGGTACTTATGAGAATGTGTGTTACGAGTGTTGCGGGTGTTTGAGTTGTGTAGGTATTCATGTTTTTTAATGTCAATATAATTGTGTGTGATTTTATACATTACTGTGAGTCTGTGCCTGAGTCTTCGTGTGTTAAGGGTTTCCATGCTTATTTGATTTTTGATACCGGTTGTGATGCCTGGGGTTTGCGTGTAATTGTGTGTGATGAACCTGGCTGCTTTTGTGTTAATTTTTTCAAGTGTGTTAATGTTAGATTGAGTGTATGGATCCCATACTGCGGCGCAGTACTCCAGTGTTGGGCGAACAAGGGTGTTATAAGCTATGTGTTTGATGTCTCGTGTACAATTGTGTAAATTCCTCCTCAAGAACCCTAGTGTGCGGTTTGCCTGACTTTGTATGTGATGAATGTGGGTGTTGAATCTTAGGTTGGTGGAGAGGTGGACGCCAAGATATTTGTATGAAGGAACTGATTCTAGTGGTTGGTTGTGTAATGTGTAATTGAAAGTGATGGGTGATCGGGAGCGGGTAAAGCGGAGAAGTTTACATTTATCGGGGCGGAAAGACATCTGCCAGGTGTTCTCCCAATGTTCGAGGGCGTTTAAGTCTTGCTGGATAAGTCCACAGTCGTCTCTAGTCAGTATGGGCCTAAACATCAAACTATCGTCGGCAAATAGTCTAGTAGAAGAGTTAGGTGTTGACAGAGGAAGGTCATTAATATAAAGAAGGAAAAGAAGAGGGCCAAGAACGGTGCCTTGTGGGACACCAGAAGAAACAGGGACAGAGTCTGAGGAAGAGCCGTCAAGGAGTACTCGTTGAGTCTGTTTTGTAAGGAAATTAGTGATCCAGTGAAGAGTAGGCCCCGTTATACCGTAAAAAGCTAATTTATGCTGAAGTCTTTTGTGGGGTACTTTGTCAAAGGCTTTGGCGAAATCGAGGATAATAGCGTCAACCTGTTTAATGTCTCGTCGGTCCAGTTGTTTAGTTATGTCATGATATGTGGCAATGAGTTGTGATTCTCATGATCTTTTGGGCCGAAATCCATGTTGTGTGTCAGTAAGGATGTTGTTTGTGTCTAGGTAATTCATAATGTGTTTATGTATAATGTGTTCTAAAATTTTGCATGGGATGGATGTGAGTGAGATGGGTCTATAATTCTTTGGGTCAGTCCTGTCACCTGTCTTGAAAAGGGGAGTGATGTTCGCACAAAGCCAGTCAGGTACCTAGTATCAGTGCATTACCACAAAGCCCACCGAAATGCAAAAAAAATACCCTCATTGTTCCCTGATTAAATAACACTGTATGAATATTCCTTTCAAAATATGTTACAGGGGGACAATGCCTAGTGAGTTCACTGCTCAATAGGTGGCGTTCTGAGAGTGAGGGTCTGAGTCTGGAGGGTGAGACGGTGAAGCACTTGAACGAAGCAACCAGCCGCTTCAGAGATGGAGCTGCTTCGAGCCATGATGGATGCTTCGCATGTCTCACTCCCCAGACTGGAACAAGACCTCACGGGCTTCACCGTTTTGAGCGGTGGAATGTACAGGCTCTTAGCCTATGCCCGAGAGGGAGTAGATGGAATATAGAACAAAAAAAAAAAGTGGAAGGATACCTGTGTGAAGTGACTGAGTAAAGATGCTTTGCAGGATGGGGGCAAGGATTGAGGCACAATTTTTAAGGAAGAAGGCAGGGATGTTGTCAGGACCAGTGGCTTTGTTTGTGTCAAGTGTCTCTAGTAGTTTCTGTATGCCGTTAGTCGTTATGTCTAGGTGGGGTATGGGTGGGTAGGGGTTTTCTGGCATGTTAGGTATTTGGTTGTTTTCTTGTGTGAATACTGATTGGAAATGAGTGTTGAGTATCTGTGCTTTGTGTTCTGGAGTGGTTTGTAGAGTGTCGTTGTTGTCTTTAAGTGATGTGATGGTGGTGGTATCCTGCCTGCGCGACTTGAAAAATTTGAAGAAATGTTTGGTGTTGTTTCTGACGTTGTCTGCGAGATAAGAAGCCATGTGTTTGCGTTCTGCTTTTTTATGTTTTTGGCAAATGTTTTTTGGTGTGATGTATATGCGGTCCAGTTTTCAGGTGTGTTGTGTGTCTGCGCACGTTTATAAAGTCTTTGTTTTTTGCGATGTTGTCTACATAGATCCCTGGTGAACCATGGAAGAGTATATCTACTTGATGGGTTTTTTTGTGGTATGTATTTTTGCATGGCTGTATGGATGGTGCATTGCAAGTTGTTCCAGTTTGTCAAGAGGGGTCTTGTGTGTGGGTCTGTTATAAAAAAGTCATTTTTGAGTTTAGTCAAATCTTGTTTGATCGCGTCTAAGTCAGCTCTGGAGTAGATAAAGATAGGCCTTGGTCGCTGTTTTTGTCTAGTTGGTCGGAGATCAGCGTCAACAAGTACAATGTCATGGTCGCTCAGTCCTGGAACAACTTGTGTGTTTGTTATGTGAAGAATGTTGTTAGTGAGAAATAGGTCTAAGGTGTGAGATGTCGTAGAAGGGCCGCCGTCGCCACCGGGGCGAGTTTGTGTTCATGTTGGCTTGAGTACTGTTTGTGAAAGTGAGAATGTATTGATGGTGTCTATGAAGGTATCGTGTAGTTGGCGTCTGTTAGTGTGGGGAATGATAGGATCAGGAGTGTCAGCATTGGGAGGATTGAGGGGAGAGATGGCAGTCCAGTCAATGTCAGGGAGGTTAAAATCGCCTGAGATCCATATGTGCTTGTCTGCGTTAATACGTGCTAGGGATGCGTGAAGGTTGTGTAAGTAATCAGTGTTGGAAGAAGGTGGTCTGTAGAAAGCAGCGAGAAGGAGTGATTAACAGTTGGAAAGTTGGAGTTGGATCCAGACGATTTCACAGTCTGTGTCAAGGTCCGGTCTGTGTTTAACTGTGAGGCCAGGTTTGGTGGCAATCAGTACACCACCACCTTTCCCGGCCTCTGGCAAGCGGTCTTTACGTATTACTGTCATGTTAAAGGGAGGTGGGAATATTTCTGTCGAGTCAATGTCCGGCGTCAACCATGTCTCTGTCCCTATTATGATGTCAGGGTTATAGGTGGTGATGGTATGCTGTAGTTGGGGTATTTTTGTTTGGATGCTGCGAAAATTAATATTAAGGAGGCGGAGGGTTGTTGGACTATGATGAGGAATGTCAGATATGGAGTCAAGTGAGTTGGGAAAAGATATGGAGGAACAGTCTAGGGTAGAGTCGGATGGTATGGAGGTGGAGTTGGAAGATAAGGAGGAATGAGACCTAGGGGGGGTAATGATAGGAGAGATGGGGTGAGAGTTTAGGGAGGAGGAGGAAGAGATGGATGGATGGGAATGGATATAAGTGAAAGGTGAGGATTCTAAGGAAGAAGGAACTGGTAGTGTGGGGCTCATTGATAAGGAAGGAGATGGATGGTTTGAGGGTGGTAGTGATTGGTGAGAATGGTTTAGAGCAGGTGAGTAGTGATTATGTGAATGATTTTGGTTGGAATGGGGTGTATTTATTATTGAGGATGAGTTGCGAGAGGTCGAGCATTCTTTTGTTGCCTCACTTACTACTGGTATATAATCTTCATTTCTTTGTGACCTAATTTTTTCAATTTCTTGACTTGATTTTTCATCTATTCTTTTTCTCTCCCCTAGGCCTACCTTTACTTTTTCTTTATATGTCGCATTTCTATCTTTGTCACCTTTCCTACTTGTCCAATTACTTTTTGGCAAGTGTCTCCCTCATTTCCTGTGGCTACTGTTTCCTGACTGTTACCTCTCTCCAGTACTACTTTAAGTTGCTGACTTTGGCTTTTATCATTGTGGTGGTTGGTACCAGTATTCCTTTCCCGGTTTGTCATTTCACTTTGGTTGTCTCTCAACTCTATATTGCCTACTTCGTTTAGGTATTCATCTCTTTTACATTTCTTTCCTTACTCCTCCATTTTATCATATACTATCTTGAGTTGTTCTTGCTTCTCAATATCCAGTGCAGTCCTCAGAGAAGCATTGTCTTCTCTTGTTTCAACTAACAATCCTCTTAATTTGTCTTCATATGTTTTATCTCTTCTACCATCTTCTCCATAGTCTTACACCTTTCTGACCTTACTTCTAGTTCTTTACAACAATCAGTTAGTTCCTTCCTTTCTTTCCAGTCATTAACCGTTTCTCCCTTGAGACAGAACCTACACCTGAAGAGGATGTTTTCGCAGCTCCGTCATCAGCTTTGACCGTTTCGTAAAGTTCATGAGTCAATCTATGGTCGATACAACTTCTGCCGCCAGTCTGTACATGGACCGATTCTTTGCAGCCATCACAGAACATGGCTTTATCGTTTTTGGATACAACTTTCCTACAATCTATGTACATTTGTATTTAGGATGGAGTTACTGGTGCATTATTTGGAGAGTCTATTCTATATGATGACCCATCAGTTGCTGGCCTATTATTGGCTGTCTTATACACATCATAATTTTTAGTTTTCCCTTTATTTTTCCCTTCTAGATTACTTCTGTTTGGTGTTTTGGGGTTTTCGTTACTGGCCTTTGTTTTATTAGTTTATTTACTTTATTATTATCACTATGCTCTTAGCCTATGTCTAGCTTGGCTATGCCTATGTCTAACCTAAATTTACCTGGCTTGCTATACCGGTTCCCTAAGCCCCCCAGTATTCCAGGGATAATTACAGATCACCTCCCTTCTAAAAGGGGTACACTCTTGGACAGTGTTAAGGGATGTTCTACCCTGGCTGTGGGGGTACCCCTTTCGAGGACCTAATCCCTAGCCCTATCCAAAGTGCCTACCCTATAATGCCTCAATCCTATAACTACCTCGGCCTACAGGGGCCCCTTCGTGTATGTAGCCATCAGGGTTCAGCGTCGGATATTGGCTAGGGACTCTAGTTGGCAGTACCGGTAAAACAAGCCACGTAAATTCATGAACATGTAGAGCATGTGCATTAACAGGTAGCGCGCTCTTCTTCTTACCAGTTCAGTTCAGGGGGACAATATAGTATACCCCAAAACAGCAACACACACTAAATTCGTTTTCTGATGCATAACATAATAATTTGTTAGCATATAGAACGATACATTCCATTGTTGCTCTTAACCCTTTCTGTACCGGTAACGTTTACTTTTATTTGATTTCAGCTACATTTCGACGATTTTATAAAGCTTAGGAAGGATAGGATTATGGTAGCTAAAAGGATGAATCGAGATAGTCGGTAGCCTGGGTAGACGGCCTTCCTTAGCTAAATCAAATTGTCTAAAAGTTGCCAGAATACAATGAAAATTACGTAATAGGTACAGAATGGGTTAAGGGAGATGGGTTTATATGTTGGTCAATTATTTAACTTTTGTATTATTTGTGTTATTTATTTATTTATTTATTTATTTTTAGTTTCCTTCCTAGACCTCCATCAAACGTTAAAAACATCCCGATGACCTCCCTTCTAGACATATGTGTACATCCCGATGACCCCCCTTCTAGACATATGTGCACATCCCAATGACCCCCCTTCTAGACATATGTGCACATCCCGATGACCCCCCTTCTAGACATATGTGTACATCCCGATGACCCCCCTTCTAGACATATGTGTACATCCCGATGACCCCCCTTCTAGACATATGTGTACATCCCGATGACCCCCCTTCTAGACATATGTGTACATCCCGATGACCCCCTTCTAGACATATGTGTACATCCCGATGACCCCCCTTCTAGACATATGTGTACATCCCGATGACAACCCTTCTAGACATATGTGTACATCCCGATGACCCCCCTTCTAGACATATGTGTACATCCCGATGACCCCCCTTCTAGACATATGTGTACATCCCGATGACCCCCCTTCTAGACATATGTGTACATCCCGATGACCCCCCTTCTAGACATATGTGTACATCCCGATGACCCCCCTTCTAGACATATGTGTACATCCCGATGACCCCCCTTCTAGACATATGTGTATATTTTAGGTAGAAAAATGCCCCAGCCAAGGCCGGTCACTCCTAAATTTAAGGCTCGCTGTCGGTCGCCAGGAAAAAATCGACAATTAAATCACAGTAAGTCTTAATATTGACAAAGAAATGGGAAAATTTGGACAAAAGGTCTTAAATTCGCCAAACTAATGGGCCGAATGTCATAAAACCTCAAAGCTAATGGGTGTATAGAACTATAGATGATGGAGAAGAGTGTGGAGATACCTCCCCCCCCCCCCTTGGCCAGCTCACTCGACAAGATTGTTGCGGGGTTTCGTTAAAAAAAAACTGGGTGTGTAAGTAAAATACTGTCTCCATATGGAGCAGGTACTTCATGTGACAAACCAGTGAGTAAAATATAAATAATCAGTCAAGATAGTGCGGATATAGTGATGTGTAATAGTAGTATCGATAACACTACACATGTAACTGATAGTAAAGATGAGAATACTGATAGAGTAGAATTTCCGTCTAGAGCTAGTAGTTCAACAGGAAATAATAAGTTAGCTAAACACAATAGAAAATTAGTTGCACATAAAAGTAATAGGTTGAGGGTATATTATACAAATTGTAGGAGTTTATGTAACAAAATGAACGAACTTAGAGCACTCGTTGTTGATATGGGTATATATATCGGGTTCTTAATGAGACACACTGGATAGGGGTTCACATATATTGGGGGAGTCTGGTTACACGCTTCTTGTCGTCAAGGGAGGTTTAGGAAGCCATGCCTTGATATCGGCTCGCCTGTAGATTATATATTTAGCTTACAATATTATTACCAATATTGTAACATCCTCTCTCTTTTGAGAAGATAGCTACCAGTGAAATTGGTATTATAAGAATATTTATATTTTGACATTTTGAGGTCCCCTAGGATTATTAAGTAATGCTTATTCTATTATGGCACATGAGCTAGAGTAATAATAGTACCAATATGATTTATAAAATTGTACAGTACTATGATTTGTTAAGTTACTGGTACTGTACTGTATACAGTATGTTACCGGTACAGTAATTAGTGTGTTAGTACAGTATGGAATGTGATTAATTTTGTTAGAATATTAATCTATTAGTATGTAAATATGAGATATGAAGTAGATGAGGTATATTAGTCAAATCTAATGAAATGGTATTACAAGACTAGGCGAGGTAGGTTAATTATTAGTTGATAATACTGTTCTACATGAGAATATCCACAAATAATGAATATATATGATACAAAAATATATTGTATACCCTTGTGCCAACTAAACATAAAGAATTTATTTTATGAGATTATATGGGATTAGTAATTGTTGGTATATTAGTAAAGTTAGTACATTAGAACATTAATATTCAATGTTCTGGAAATTACAAAATGTTTCATGCAAAGTTATTGGTTATATCATGCAGGATTAGTAAATTAGTAACAAAGGTTATATGATTGACTTAAATTTATAGATCCTGATACCCAGTACCGTACTCAAAATCATCCAATCTCTTTCCTTTCGCATTACAATTTCTTTGCATACCGATCTGCATTATAATATCCTTACACTCCCATTCACATTACAAAACCTTTATCATTCAGACTGTAATGTTAGGTTACTCCTCATTCAGTGGCTTCAGTCGTATTCTCACTCACTTACTCCATTTAGATAATCTTTCTCATCCTGTAACATTCTCATCCAGCGTTTACAATTCTGCCAGTGCCTCATCTCATACCAGTATTGGACTGTTAGTCAGACATGCAATCAGTCATACCGGTACTGTACTCTTACCTGGTCATGTCAAACTCGGTACCTGGTAGGTAATACATTCCTATTCCGTCTCACGCTCGTCCTGTTCTCATGTGTAGTGACAGGTTCATCAAGTCTACTGTGTATGTCTCTCACGTGTCTGTTGTTTGTGTAGACTGGAACACATATGTCTGTATAATTCCTATCTGTAGATCTAATGGTTGTGGTGTTGTCTGTATTAGTGACTTTTCCATTATTTCTTATTTCAGCGTTTTCACTTGTCATCCGTAAATTACCTCTATTTCGTCTTATCGCTCCATTTTCTGTCTCCACTTCATACGATCGCTCGTCTAATCTCCTGTTTACAACTCCTCGTTCTCACTTCTTCTTGCCTAGTGATGTTGGCTTGATTCGCACAACGTCACCTTCAACCAATGGTTCCAAAACTCTCGAACCTTTGTCGTAGTACTTCTTGCTTTTGAGATCTTTCAGCATCTTCTTCCGCTTCACTCGCTCCAACAAAATTCCTTTCGGCTCCAACAACTTGCTAGTAGTCGGCAGTAACGTCCTCGTACGTTGACCAAAGTTGAGTTGCGCTGGACTCTCTTCCAAATCTTGCATAGGCGTATTTCTGTAGTCTAGAATCGCCAAAAACGGATCTTCACCACTCTCGACAGCTTTCTTGATTAGTTTCTTCGCCGTCTTGACCGCTGATTCTGCTTTACCGTTAGACTGGGGATGATGTGGGCTGCTCGTTCGATGTTCAAAGTCATACTTCTCCGCGAATTCTTGAAATTCTTCACTGCTGAACTGCGGACCATTGTCACTAACTAGTACATTTGGCAGTCCATATCTTGCAAAGTGCGCCTTCAACTTCCTGATAACAGCGCTTGACTTGGTGCTTTCCAGGTAGTCAACTTCCCAGAAATTACTGAAATAGTCCACTGTAACAAGATAGTTGTGACTCTTGATTGTCATAAGGTCTACACCTACTTTCTCCCATGGTCGGCTGGTTTGCTCATGAGTCATCAGAGGTTCTTTTTGTTGAGCTGTAGAGTATGTGTTATAAATTTCACACTCTGAAATGAATTGCTTCATCTCTGCATTCATTCCTGGCCAAAACAAACATTCTCTTGCGCGTCGTAGACAACCTTCAACTCCCATATGTGACGAATGTATAGCGGACTTCATCTTCTGACGTAGACTGGTAGGAATTACAACACGTTCTCCCTTGAAGATCAATCCATCTTGAAATGACAGTTCTGCTCGTACATTAAAGTATGGTTTCAGTATGGTCTCTACTTCACTCTTGTCTTCTGGCCATCCTTTGAGAATTATCTCCTTCAATAGTTGCAATGCTTCATCTTCCTCAGTTGCTCGACGGATTTCTTGCAATCGTTCACTTCGGATGGGTACGTAGTCTGTCATGTTGATCTGTTCAAACACCTCTTCCTGCATATCTCTTGTGTTTTACAGATAAGCTTTTGATAGAGTGTCGGCTAGATACATTTCTTTGCCCTTCTTGTGAACAATCTCTACATCATACTGTAGTATCCTCATCAACATCCCTTGCAGTCGTCTTGGTACACTTAACAACGGCTTATTTTGGATAGCTTCTAGAGGTTTATGGTCGCTCTGGATTGTCGTCTTCCTCCCAAAACAATACTGATGAAACTTGTTCAGTGCAAAGACGATTGCCAAAGTCTCCTTCTCTATCTGCGCATATCGTGTCTCCGTGTCAGTCAGTGCTCGACTTGCAAATGCGATTGGTTTACCCTCTTGAAGTAACGCTGCTCCTAAACCTTTTTGAGATGCATCACATTGAATCTCCAACTTTTGCTCTGGGTTGTAGTACTGTAAGATGGGTGTTTGGGTCATCATCTTCTTGATCCTCTTGAACGCCTCATCGTGTTCTCTTGTCCACATCCACTCGGTGTCCTTATGGGTCAGCTTCTTCATAGGCTCCATGACATCCGATAGACTGGGTACAAATTTACTCAAGTAGTTCACCATTCCAGACAGTCGTCGTACTGCAGTCACATCCTCTGGTGCTTGCATCTTCACGATTGCTTCAATCTTCTTTGGGTCAGCCATCAGACCATCCCGCGAGATCTTGTGACCTAGAAATGTGATTTCTGTACTACCAAGCTCAGTCTTTGCTCTGTTCAGCCTCAGACCCTTTGCTCGGCATCTGTCCAGTAGGTTTCTCAGCTTTGAATCATGATCCCTTGCAGCTTCTTCATCAGTGTCACCAACTCCAAAGACCAAAATGTCATCAGCAACACAAATTACGCCTTGTAGATCATCCAGAGCCAGTTGTAGCTTCTTCTGAAAAATTTCGCTGCTTACAGCCAGACCAAAAGGAAGTCTGTTCCACCTGTATCTCCCATACGGTGTTTGAAATGTTGTCAGCTTGCGTGATTCTTCATCCAACACACAGTGCCAGTAGCCATTCTTGAGGTCAAGCTTGGAGAAAACTTTGGCTTTTGCAAGGTCAGGCAGAATGTCGTCGATTACCGGTAGAGGGTGCATCTCTCTTATGAGTGCTTTGTTCAGAGCTTGAGGGTCAATGAAATTCTCAGATCCCCCGACTTCTTGGTTCCTGCTACCATTCGACTTACCCATTCTGTAGGCTCGTCGACCTTAGTAATGACATTTTCCTGCTCCAACTGCTCCAAATTCTCTTTAACCTTCGACTTGATGCTCAATGGTACTCTACATGAAGGAATTGCAATAGGTTTCACCGACTCATCCACTGTTAGATGAACATTTCCTGGTATCTTGCCAACTTCATCAGCAAATACGTCTTCGTAGTCTGTTAGGATGTCATTCATTGCACAGATGTTTTCATAGTTAACTGTGATGAATCCCATCTTCTCAGACGCTCGCTTACCAAGAATTGGTGTTACAACCTGTTTTACAATAACAAACTCAACAGAATAGTACCTCTGTGGTTGCTTGCAGTTGCGGACATCACTTTCCCAACGGCTGAATTGTAGTAGAGTTCCACATTTGAAGAGTTGACTCACACGGCTGTAGCTCTGCGTCCGGTACCAGATGACTTGGAATGGCATTCACACTTGCCACGCTGTCGATCTGGAACTTCACTTTATTACCGTTGACCATGAGATTAGCCATTATGTGTTTTCCTCTGGATCCGGTCGATACGTTCATGATGTATTCCCGTCCTCTTGAGTTATCTTCTGAGTCGTCGTTTTCTTCTGTGTCTCCATCTTCTACCGCATGGACTCTGCGCGATGTCTTCTTTTTGCCTCCTGTCGCTGCGCTTCTTGGTGCTCCGCCGGTCGCTGCATTACTTGGACATTTCTTGGCATAGTGTCCCGTTTTCTTGCATTTATGACATTTGGCATCAGTTGCAGGACAGTTCTTACCCCAATAATGTGCTAAACCACACCAGTCGTACTGCGTGAGGTTAGGCTTAGTCTTTGTTGTTTGTGGATTACTCTTCTTCTTGGGTTTTGCACTGAGTTTGTGTAGAGACTCCTGCTTGTCACTTCGAAATGCTGTCATTGATCTCCTTAAAGTTTCATAGGCAGTACACATCTTAAGTACAACATCTAGAGTTAGGCTATCCTCCCTAAAGAATTTTTCCCGAAGTGTATCCTCTTGGCAACCAAAAACAATTTTATCCCTCAGAAGTTAATCTTGAAGTTCTCCATATCCACAGTGTCTTACCAAAGTCTTCAGCCTAGTGATAAAAGATTCCAAGGATTCATCTTTCCTTTGCATGCTATCATGAAAGTTGTACCTCGCCATCAGCTGCTCATCTCTTGGTGAAAAATGCTTGTCAAATTTCCCAATTAATGTTGCATAAGTCAGGGCAGATTCATCTTCTATGCCAAAAGATTCGTAGATATCTAGCAGAATGTCACCTCCAGTCAACAATTTCGCTATTTTAATATCATCACTCTTACCCTTCAGACCGTTGCCAATGATGTAAAGATCGAGTTTCTTCTTGTAACGCCTCCACGCCACTGCTTGCTCAATCTCAGACTTGCAGATGAATAAAGGCTGTGAAGTGGATGCCATGATGTCACTCATATCTTTCGACTAGTTGAGGTTAAATCCAAGGATAACTCACTATTTCAGCTGTAGAACTTAGTCAGCAGTACTTCACACATACACTGCTTACCCAGCTGCCACCATGTTGATATGGGTATATATATCGGGTTCTTAATGAGACACACTGGATAGGGGTTCACATATATTGGGGGAGTCTGGTTACACGCTTCTTGTCGTCAAGGGAGGTTTAGGAAGCCATGCCTTGATATCGGCTCGCCTGTAGATTATATATTTAGCTTACAATATTATTACCAATATTGTAACACTCGTTAGCACAGAAAATATAGACATAATAGCGCTAACTGAAACGTGGATTAATACAGAATCTAGGCATTTTTTAGCAGAATTTGATATTCCAGGATATAGTTTGTTTAAATATGACCGAACAAGTAGTAGGGGGGGGGGGGGGGGTATAGCAGTGTTTGTCAGGAGTACATTAAAAAGCTGTATTAAATCAGGTATTAGACTAAATAATGATAATGAAAGTGTTTGGGTAGAGGTTAACGAAGGTAGTGAGACCATAGTTATTGGAGTTATATATAGACCGCCTAATATGAGTAGAAATGGCGGAACATCGTTATGGGAGGAAATTAAAATAGCATCAAGGTTTAGCAATGTGTGCATTATGGGGGATTTTAATTTTCCGAACATTGATTGGCAGCACCAAATAGGCGACTCCGATTCAGTAGAGTTTATTGAGGTAGTACAAGATAGTTTTTTATTTCAATTCATAGATACGCCGACTAGAGGTATTAATATTCTTGATTTAGTTTTCAGTAACAATGAACATATGATAAATAATGTAGAGATTGGTGACCACCTAGGAAATAGCGATCATAAATCTATTTATTTTAATATACAATGGACAGGGAATGCTAAAGAGAATACGACACTTATCCCAGATTTCAGAAAAGCCGATTATGGTGGGCTAAGAAGAGACTTAAGGGTGGACCCTATTGTTAAGCAATTAAGTCAGGATATGCCAGAGTTAAACTTGCCACCTACATATAAACAGTTTATTGCTTCACTCCACAATGCTCAAAATAAATATATCCCTAAAAGAAGATTTAGATCGACGCAGAACCAACCAAAATGGATGACTAATAAGCTAATAGATCTTATAGGAAAAAAGAAAGGAATATATCGAAAAATAAAGAAAGGCGAAAATCATTTACATATAATATACTATCAGACTCTATCAAGACAGGTCAAAAAGGAAATCCGGAAAGCAAAAAGAAATTATGAAATAAGGATAGCCAGTGACTCAAAAAATAACCCTAAAGCTTTTTACCAACTATATAAATCTAAAGTTAGAGATGTAATAGGCCCCCTAAAAACTTCAATAGGAGAAATAACAGAAAATGATTTAGAAATGTGCAGTACATTAAATAGTCAGTTTCTTTCCGTTTTCACTAATGAAAATTTGGCACAGATTCCAGAAGTCAATATGGTATATAGTGATAGTATAGAAAATATGTTAAGTACAGTTAGTATAAGTAGAAATGATGTGCTTAAGGAAATTGACAGACTGAAACCTCAAAAATCGCCTGGTCCTGACGAGGTATATGCTAGAGTATTAAAAGAATGCAGAGATGAGTTAAGTAGCCCATTAGCATTTTATTTAACAAGTCATTAGAAACAGGTTTAGTTCCAGAAGCTTGGAAGCTTGCAAATGTAGTTCCGATCTTCAAAAAAGGTGATAAATCGATAGCATCCAATTACCGTCCCATTAGTCTCACATCAATCATAGGAAAGTTGCTAGAGTCTATTATTGCTAGGAAAATTAGAAGCCACTTAGTAAAATTTAACTTAATAAATTCTTCTCAGCATGGATTCACTCAGGGACGTTCATGCCTTACTAATTTGCTTAGCTTTTTCTCAGAGGTATATGAAGCAGTAGATAGTGACAAGTCATATGATATTATATATTTAGATTTCAGTAAAGCTTTCGACAGAGTCCCTCATGAGAGATTGATGAGAAAGGTTGAGGCACATGGAATAGGAGGGTCGTTGTTGGGATGGATTAGGTCATGGCTAATTGGTAGGAAATGGAGAGTCAGCATAAATGGTACCAAGTCAGAGTGGGGAGCAGTCAAAAGTGGTGTCCCCCAGGGATCGGTATTAGGTCCCCTGTTGTTTCTTATATACATAAATGACCTAGATTTAGGTATAACTAGTAGGATAAGTAAATTCGCAGACGATACTAAAATGGGGAGATCAATTGATTCAGATAGCGATATAGAGTGCCTCCAAAGGGATCTAGATACCTTACATGAATGATCAGTAAATTGGCAGATGAAGTTTAACATTGACAAATGCAAGGTATTAAAGATAGGGAAGATGCAAACAAATGTTAAATATAAACTAGCTAATTTAGAATTAGAAAATTCAGACTGCGAGAAAGATCTAGGTGTGTTTATTAGCAATGATTTGAAGCCTAGAAAATAGTGTATAAGCGTTCGTAATAAGGCAAACAGGTTCTCGGGTTCATCTCTAGGAGTGTAACAGAACTGCTGATGTTATCTTAAAACTTTACTTGTCATTAGTGAGACCCCATATGGATTATGCTGTCCAATTTTGGTGTCCTTATTACAGAATGGACATAGATTCATTGGTGAGAGTTCAGCGTAGAATGACAAAAATGATCCATAATATTAGAAATCTTCCGTATGAAGAAAGGTTGAAGAAATTAGGTTTACATTCGCAGAGTTAGAGGGGATATGATAGAGGTGTTCAAGTGGGTTAGTGGGATTAACAAAGGGGACATGAAAAATGTACTAAAGCTCAGTGATAGCGAAAGAACTCGTACCAATGGTTTCAAATTAGATAAATTTCGTTTCAGAAAAGATATAGGCAAATATTGGTTTGGTAACAGAGTTGTAGATGGGTGGAATGGACTACCAAGTGCTATAGTGGGATTAAAAACGGTAGGGAGCTTTAAGATAAAATTGGATAAGCATATGGACGAGAAGGGTTGGGTGTGAAGGGGGATCAGCCGGGTTGGGCCAATCAGCGCTCTGCAGACCCCCGTAATTCTGCGTTAATTTCTAACCGTTTTGGTAAGATGATCCTCAGGGTATTAGAGTGTTGAGCCTATAATTGGGCTTTGTAATTGGGGTTGTGTGGGACAGGGATCTGCCTTGCTTAGGCCAATCGGCTTTCTGCAGACTCCCATTTTCTTATGTTCTTATGTTCTTATGTTCTTAAGTCACAGCCGCTCGGTCATCAAGGCAGCCGGGCAGGTGTGCAGGCGCGGTCATTAAGGGCAGATGCTAGATTTTTTGCTCGATTGTTTTGTATATTTATTATTTATTTGTATTTTAGTTTCCTCCCTAGACCTCCATCAGATTTAAATAAACATCCTTTAGATCCCCCTTCGAGATTAATTTGTAAATTTTTCGGTAGAAAAAATTCCCGGCCGATCGTCCTCCAATATTACAGGCTCGCTCTCATTCGCCAGGAAAGAAATCGACACTATAAATGGCACGAAAACTCTAAATAATGACAAATAAATGGGGTGTAAAGTCTTAAAATCGCCAAAGTAATGAGCCGAACGTCTTAAAATAAAAATAAACAAAACAATGGGGCTAAACACGAGGAGAAGGGGAGGGGGGGGGGGGGGGCAGAAAAACCATCCTTTCCCCCCTTAATCTGGGAACGGTCGGCCGAATAAGTCATGTCTCCGCTATCATTACTTTTTGCTCCCTGTGTGCTGTATGCATGTCTGTCAGATGTTGAATAAGGTGTGTAAAGGTAGGAACATGTTTGTATATCTCACTCGAAAAATTAAATATAGTTTAGATTGTGCTGATACCAGGTAGTGATCAAATTATACTTGGTGCCGAAACATCTCATATTTGGCCGACTGTACATTTTGAAACCTCCAACAATTTATACCGGTGACATCCTCTTAATTATATTCTGGCAAATATTAGACGATTGTATTGAGCTTATGAAGGACGCCTTCCAATGAAAAGGCTACAAACTATCTCAATCCTATTAGCTACTATATATCCTTCCTAAGCTTCGTAAAATCGTCTACATACAGCTGAAATAAGAAAAATCCGTGACCGATACTGAAGGGGTTACAGGGGTATAGATGAACGCAGTATAGAAGGCTGTAGCGGAGACACACATAATGGACTTAAGGCATGCATTTGTATCTATTTGGTTAATTATATATTTATTTGTTTTTGTTTATCAGTTTCCTCTCAAAACGTCCATCTAATTACAATGAAATACCCCCAAGACCTCCTTCGAGATAAATGTGTACATGTTTCGGTAGAAAAATGTACTGGTCGATAGCCGGTTCCTCCTAATTCACAGGCTGGGTATCGCTAGCCAGGAAAAAGTAGACAAATGGCAAAAACATGTCTTAAATTCGCCAAACTAATGGCCCGAACGTCTTATGATTAAAAAAATAATGGGCTAGGCATAAGGGAGAAGGGGATCAAGAATAAACAAACCTCCTCTTAAGAGAAACAATACTAGGCTACTAAAGATCTGAAAAGAAAAGAAAAACAGGCAGTATGAATGCAAAACACTACAGCAATATACGAGGGTTATGAGAAAAAAGCTTTGAGTACATGTCTAGGAAAGATTCTTACGTTCTAATACAAAAATTGGTAGTTGTAGCAAGGACAAACATATTATTATGCTTCTCAGAAAGAAAATCGATGAATGTATCAAATTAAATATATGTATAATCTGAGGGAATAGAGATGAGTGAAAAGAAGGAGAAAAACAACATCTGAAACTAATAGTTTACGAAATATTCAGTTTTTACAAGGGAAATTTTCACTTAAAGGGTTTTTATTCGGATCCCCTTCTCCCTCAGGTTTAGACCCATTAGTTTTGATATTTTAAGACGTTCGCCCCATTATTTCCACGATTTTAAGACCTTTTGCCCCATTTCCGTAAATTTAAAATCATCCGTGCCATATAGGTGGTAATCTTTTCCTGGCGAACGATGGCGAGCCCATAATCTAGAAGGAACGGGCCTTCGGCCGAGCCATTTTTCTTTTTCTTATGTGTATGAAAGAGACAAAAGTCATGCTGCCTGTAATGAGTGTCTTCCCCAAATACAAAGGGGTGACAGAGAGCTAAATTCAAGGGACGTTGGGATCAAAATGCCTGGACACACGAAGTATAAAGCAGTCTAAGTCATTGGATGAAGGTAAGATTGATTTAGGGAGAGAGTTCGAGAATTCACTTGTTAAGTAGAAGAAATACAGAAAATTTGCTAAGTCTTGGGTTGGAGAGCTGGACAGAATAGGAGTGGGACTGTGTTGAAAGTCGGGTGACTCGCACTCGCCGCAAGGGAGGTGGTATGCGCTGAGAGAGCTCTGAAGAACACTGATTGTTGTAATAGCAATAGAAAAGTGAAAGAGACGCAACATTGCGGCGTGTAGAAAGAGATTGTAGGGAACTAGTAAGAGGAAGTGAGTTCTATCTATCTATCTATCTATATACTCGGCCCAATCCCCACTTCCTTTTTTTTTGGGGGGGGGGGGGGGCGACTCAAGACAGAGCCAGAATAGGGATAATACAAAACACAAAAGAAAACAATGAACACACAAAAACAAAATACAAATGACCCACGAGGCAAAGCTAACCTTCTTGCGGATATTTTCTCCACCAACTCAACCTTAGATGAAATAAATCAAGATGTCCCTGTACTTAATTTTAATTCGCCTGAAATTCCCTCACTTAAGATCCACACGAGACATGTCAAAACTATTTTGCAGAATCTCTCAGTAGATAAGGCTCCTGGTCCAGATGAAATTCCTCCAATAGTACTTAAGAATTGCTCCTTGGTGCTCGCTCCTGTATTGGCAAAAAATTTCCGTCTGTGTACTCATACCTCATGCTTCCCAGTACCCTGGAAAGAAGCAAACATCCATCCAGTTCCTAAAAAGGTGCCTCTTCAGATCCATCAAACTACAGACCAATAGCTATAACTTCCACTCTTGGAAAAGTCTTTGAAATTATATTAAATAATCACATAATTAAGCATCTTGAGAATAATAAATTAATCAGTGATAGGCAATATGGTTTTAGACGATGTCGATCAACTGCAGACATTCTTTGCCTTCTTACGCATCAAATCAACCAAGCTACAGACCAACATGGTGAAACACATACAATAGCACTGGATATATCAAAGGCATTTGATAGAGTCTGGCATCAATCCTTATTGTCGAAGATCTCACACTACGGCCTTGCATCATTAGTTCCACTAATTTTTTCTTATCTTCATAACAGAAAAATATGTGTAATGGTAGATGGCCTTTATTCTCAATTTCACTCAATAAATGCTGGTGTTCCCCAGGGATCAGTTTTGGCCCCAACTCTGTTCCTCATTCATATCAATGATCTCATATCTACCACTCATAATCCAATACATTCCTACGCAGATGACTCAACACTCCACAGTTCCTTCACATTTACCAATTCTTTCACCCAACCCGATCTTATAAATTCAAAAATAAACACTGCAATTTCTCTGAACCAGGACCTTTCTAGAATTAATGAATGGGGACAAAAGAATCTAGTTTTCTTTAATGCACAGAAAACCAAGTACATTCAATTTTCTAACCGACAGAATCTCACTGACTCCCATATATTTTAATGATGTAAATATTCCCACTTCCCCTAGTATTGACATTCTCGGTGTAACATTAACTACTAACTTGAGCTGGACACATTATGTTAGAAGCATTGCTAAGAATGCCTCTAAAAAACTGGACTCCTGTACAGGGTTCGAGAATTCTTCACTGACGAGCAGTTGGCCGTAATATATAAAAGTCATGTGCGTTCTCAGATGGATTACTGTTCACCTCTGTGGAGTGGAAGTGGAGTGGTTGCATTGAGGCAGTTGGACAAAATTCAAAATAAAGCTATTAGATTAATCAATAACCCTGCAATCACACAGGACCTTCCTACATTATCCATACGAAGAAACGTTGCATCCCTTGCATTATTCTACAAATATTTTCACAGCAATTGTTCCGAGGAACTTGCTTCAATTGTGCCGCCTCTCCACATCTTTCCCCGTAGAACTAGGGCAGCTGAGAGCGCCCATGAATTTACACTTTCTCCTCCACAATGCAGAACTTCTGCTTATCAAAATTCATTTATCCCTAGAACTACTACTCTTTGGAATTAACTTCCCTCGAGTTGCTTTCCACAAACTTACAATCTACAAAAGTTTAAATCCAGTTGTTACAAACATTTTATGAATGGAGGATGCCTTTAGGCACATGGACCTTTTTGTTTTATCTGTGTTTTTCCTTCCTCCGTTCATTGTCTCTTAAAAAAAAAAAAAAAAAATACACATCTAGGTCATCCAGGAGAAGACCCAGAAACCAGGGTCAGCAAGGTCCATCCGTCACTCCCCCGACCACCCGGAGAGGTTCCAATCTCGGCAGGCAGACATGCAGTGGAACCGAAGCCACAAGCCCGCCCACCACACTTCCAGGCGCACCCTTCATATAAACTGTCTCCCTGGGCCAGGCACCTGATGGACTATCATCTAGTCCAACTTGCAACCGACCCCTTCCCCCAAATGACCACGTGTTCACTCATCTATTCACAAGCAATCCCCATTCATTCCTGTTTATTACCACTTTCCTTGCCTATAGTCATTCCTCTATCATCCAAAGCTTGTCTTACACAGTCTCTCCATCTCAATGGGGGTCTTCCTGCCCTTCTATCTCCCCTTGTATCTGACTCACATATTCTCTTTGTAAGCCTTTCAATTTCCATTCGTTCAACATGACCATACCAGCTCAGCACCCTTCTGTCCACTTTGGCTGACAAATGTTCTTGCTGCCCCACTCTCCTACGTATCTCTTCATTCCTCAATCTGTCTCTACGAGTAACTCCACACATACTCCTCAAGCAGCTCATCTCCATCACATCCAGCTTTCTTCTCTCCTTTTCCTTCAGAGCCCATGTCTCAGCCCCATACAGCACTGTTGGCACAACAATTCCTTGATACAATGCACTTTTTACTTTCATTCCGGGATTTCTCGTCTTCCACATACTTCCCATTGCTCCGAAAACCTTCCTTCCTTCACACACTCTCTGTTTTACCTCCATTTCCATACCTCTACTTCTGCTTATCGTTCCTCCTAGATATTTAAAACACTCTACTTGTTCCAATATTTCCCCATCCAGCCTCACCTCTAGATTCACCCTACAATTGCACCCCTATTACACACCATTACTTTACTTTTATTGACATTCACCTTCAGTTTCCTCCTCCCACAAACCACACCAAACTCTATGACTACCCACTGCAGTTTCTCCTCAGAATCCGCCACCAACGCTGTGTTATCAGCGAACAGCAACTGATTCAACTTCCAATCTCTACCATTCTTTCCTACTAAACCCAATCCTCTTCCCATAGTTCTCATTTTCACCTCCCTCACCACACCATCCATAAACATATTAGACAGCCATGGTGACATTACACAACCCCGTCGCAAACCTACCTTTACCTCAAACCATTCACTCAACTCACCATTTCCTACTCTAACACATGCTCTGCTCCCTTTATAAAAAGCTCTTAACTGCTTCT
The DNA here is from genome assembly GCA_032716605.1 of Paralithodes platypus. Classification (NCBI taxonomy): domain Eukaryota; kingdom Metazoa; phylum Arthropoda; class Malacostraca; order Decapoda; family Lithodidae; genus Paralithodes; species Paralithodes platypus. Next base: position 27,200,175 of record CM064505.1, on the reverse strand, counting down.
AACAAATTTCCTCCAATTTCATAAATCCTTAACACCTTCCACATTGCTTCACGATCCACACGATCATTCGCTTTTTCCAAATCCATAAATGCCCAAAATATCTCCTTATGCTCCTCTAGATACTTCTCACATAACTGTCTTACTGCAAACATCTGATCCAGGAAACCTCTTCCCCTTCTTAAACTGCACTGTTGTTCTCCTATTGCAACTTCCGTACACTTTATTATCCTCTCTATCAACACCCTGCCATACAGCTTTCCAACCACTGATAGTAAACTAATACCTCTATAACTTGAACACTCCTGCCAATCACCCTTCCCCTAGTACAGCGGCACAATACATGCACTCTTCCAGTCTATTGGTACCATTGACACAACAAAGCACACATTGAAGAGTCTCATCAACCAATCTATTATCACATCTCCACCCTTCTTGATACACTCCACAGCAATAACATCCAAACCTTCTGCTTTTCCCGCTCTCATTTGTTTCACTGCTTCTTTCACCTTATTTTCCTCAATCCTTTCCTTCATTCCCTGCCACCTGGGTAACCTATCTCCATCAACCACTGCTTCAATCACTGCTTCTCTTCCATCTCTTGCATTTAGAAAAGATTCAAAATACTTGGCATATCTTTTCCTCACTTCAACTCCTTCCAATAGTAATTCTCCATTTGCATCTTTCACTGACTCTTCCCTCTTTTGTCCTCCTTTCCTTACTCTATTTACCTCCTTCCAGAACATCTTTCGTTCTTCAAAATTCTCACTCAACTTTTGACCCCACCTTTCGTTTCCATCTTTTTTTGATTCTCTAATTTTCCATTTTGCCTCTCTCCTTTTCTCCTTGTACCTTTCCCATACCTCAAAACTACCATCCTGTAAAACCCTCTCAAAGCATTGTCTCTTCTCCTCAACTGCCTTTCTCACCGTATCATTCCACCACTCGCTTCCCTTCCTGATACCTCTGCCTCCTACTTTCCATTTAACGCATACTACCTCTGCACTTCCTTTCACTCCTTCCTTAAACTGTTTCCATTCAACCTCTACTTCTCTCTCATTTCCATCCACTGTTCATTTAGTCTTTCCTTGTATTCCCTCTCTTTTGTACTCTTCTTTAACTAACTAACTTTTATTACCTCTCTTACTTCACGCTTGTGTCTCATTCTCCTGTAACTTCTAACTCTTAGCTTTCCCTCCACCAGGTAATGATCCGACATACCCTCCGTCTCACCTCTCACCACATTCACATCCAGCAGTCTACACAATCTTTCCCTTGTCACCAGCACATAATCCATCAATGCCCTCTCTACAATCTCTCCCCTCACAAGTCTATGCCATGTGTACTTGTGTATACGCCTTTTTTTGAAGAACGTATTACCTACACTCAATCTGCACTCTCCACATACATTTTTCAGTCTTTCTCCACTTTCGTTTACACCATCCACACCAAAACTACCGATGACTCCCTCAACAGGCTCATTTCCTACCCTAGCATTTAGGTCCCCTAAAATTATAACAAATTTATTTTCATCAAACCCTTGTAAACAATCTCTCAAATCCTCCCAAAAACCCTCCAGCTCGTCTAACTTCCTTTCACTTCCTGGTCCACAAGCACTTACAAAAACCCACCTTTCACCCTTAAACCGCATTCGCACCCACATTAGCATTGGTGACACCTTTTTCCACTCTTTTATAAACTCTCTCAACTCAATAATACTCACAATAATAGCCACTCCCTCTTTCCCCCAGACTCCCTCATCTACTCCAGACTTTCTACCTATCACGTTTCCAAAATCCACTTCTCCCTTTGCTTTCATCTTTGTTTCATTCAGTGCAAGCACATCATACTTACTTCTTTCAAATAACCTTCCAATGTCCTCTCACTTCTCATTCGTACTACATCCTTGCACATTTAAAGCTCATATTCTTAGGGTCCGGGACCACGAGCGCGTTTAAGGGGAGAAGGATACCAGGCCCCCGCCCCCGATCCCCTTTAGCCGACTTCTACGTCTCGCAGGAGTAATCGGTGGTGGAAATTTTTCACCCCTCCACCACAGAGGAGGCTATCTGCACCAGAAAGTGGCGGACGTTGGGGTCGCCGCATCCCTACGCCATTTGAAAAAATTAGAGATGCAGAGGGAGAAAAGGATTGAAGGGGCTATGGGAAGTAGAGGACACCAACCCTCACTCTGACAAAAGGTCAGCCCTTTGATGAGGCGAAATGCTTTTGACTCTACTCTTTCGAGAAGTGAGGTATGGGTGGAACCTCATCACACATGTTAACAATACTCAATAGATGGGCGCACTGTGCCCCTATACAGAGCAAGCTGTGCGGGGTGAAGAACCCATGGAGACAGTTGAACACAGCTAACTTCTGGGAAGCTGTTTTAGCAAGAGTGGTAATATGATCTTTCTGAGAAAGGCCAGATGAAAAAGAAACCCCAAGAATACTGAAAGAAAATGAAGGGATGATTTGTGTATTGTTGAATTATAAGGGATAGACATATGGAAATTCTTAACGGGTAGATAAATGGAGAAATTGGGTTTTGGAAGCAATGAAAGTGACAAGATTCTCTCTGCCCCAATCGAAAATAGTTGATAGATCAAAAGATAGGCGTGATATGGCCTTATCACTCTTTTAACTTTGGGGGAGACACTCGCTACAGACAACCTGCCTTTTGTCTCCTCCATACACATAGAAAGAGAAAAAGGTTGTTGTGGAAAACTAGTTGAATTGTGTAAGGTGGAGTCATCAGCATATGAGTGAATAGGACTAGAGGTGCAAATGAGAATATCATTAATGATTATTAGAAAGAGAACTAGAGACAGGACAGAACCCTGAGGAACACGGGAGTTGGTAAATTGATGAAGTGAGTGAGAGCCATCCACAACCACAGCAATGGAACCACCAAAAAGAAAATTAGAGTTAAAAGCACAGCTGGAGGGATAGAAACCAAAGGAGGGTAGTTTGGACATTATGATTTGTGCCAGACTATCGAAGGCTTTCGATATGTTTAGCACAATTGAAAAGGTTTCACCGGGAGGATGACAAAGAGTTAGAAAGATAGGAAAGAAGATCACAAATAGAGCGGCCCTTAAGAAAACTATACTGACGATCTGAAAGTAAATTATGGGAAACAAATGCCCAAGAAGTTTTGAATTCAAAATAGTTTCAAAAACTTTATAGATGCAAGAAATAAGAGCAATAGGACGATAGCGGTTGAGAGCGGTCACCCTTCTTTGGGACAGGTTGAATGAGAGCAAACTTCCAGCAAGAAGAAAAGACGTTAGAGGGAAGACAGAGACGAAAGAGTTTGCCTAGGCAGGGAGTCAGCATGGAAAACAAGTTTTTAGTACAACTTTCTTAGTAATTAGCCCAGAGAGGGCAGAATGCACATCCTTATAAGATATTATTATATTAGGAAAAAGTAAGAAAGAGAGGGGTGGAGAGGGAGGGACAGCACTGGAATCATCAAAAGTGGAGATTTTAGGACAATTTGAGCAAAGAGTTCAGCTTTGTTGAAGGAAGACGTGGCGCCACAGTGGTGCTTTCAGAATGGAAAAGATGAGAAAAGATGGCTAGAGGCCAGAAAGCTTGGGAAGAGCTAAAGTTGGAAAGTTCAGAGCATCTGTTATTGATGAAAGAGTTTTTGTGGCGAGATGAAGAACAGATTTGGCTTTATTACGGACAGAAACACAAAAAGTACAAGATTCTTGAGATTGAGGGCGATTGTACCATTTGAATGCTACCTCCTTATTGCGGACAGCATTAGAACAAGCGTGAGTAAACCGGTATTTTCTTGCATTAGACTGAGAGAAAGAAAGTGGAATGTAGGCCTCTATACCCGAGAGGATTACCTCGGTTATGCACTCGGCACACTCCGTCCCCGGCCACGGAAGCAAAAATCATTCCATGGGAAACCAAAGAAGCACTGCCGAAGAGCCTCCCAGTCGTCAGCGCCAAAGTGCTACAAGCGCTGCTGACTGGGAGGATCGAATGGCCATACTGGAGAGACAGGACAGGTAACAGATAAGGTTGAGATTGGAGGAGGCCAACGAAGAGAAAAGGTTTACAGCATAAGTAGAAGGATTAGAAGTTAGAAATAGGTCAAGAATGTTGGACCGTTTTCCAAGGCGTTCAGGAATATGAGTAGGGTGCTGGGCTAATTTCTCAAGGTCATTTAGGATAGAAGGATTTAGGCTTGTTCACCAGGTTGGTCAGTGAAACGGGAGGAGAGCCATTGGTGGTGGTGAACATTGATATTTCCTAAGATGGAGGTTTCTGGGAAATCATCTACTGATAGCCGGCATCAAAGGAAGAACAATGTCATTGTATACTAAAAGGGTTAAAATATGTTTGTACCACACCAATAAGTATATGAAAAATACTTAAACATAATTTGCATCTATGACAAACCCACATATTATTGCCTTTCAACCAAATATTGATGTACAACTTGAACTTCCCTATTGCCTGAAACTCACAAGTGGTCAGTTAACTCTATTTTGGCCACGGGGGGTCATTTTAGACCTCCCCTGTTTCGCTCCATTAGTTTGGATATTTTAAGATGCTTCACCCCATTCATTGGGTGATAATAAGACGCTTTACCCCATTCAGGTGTCGATTTTCTTCTGTGTGAGCGATAGCGAGCTTGTAACTTAGAAGAAATCGGCCTTTGGCCGGGACATTTTTCTATAAAAAAATATACAAATTTAGCTTTAACGGGGTCTGAGTGGTCATCTTTTAATTTGATGGAAATCCAGGAAGTTTTTTTTTTGTCAATCTAAGGGACAAACTCAAATACATTGTCAATCTAAGGGACAAACTCAAATACATTGTCAATCTAAGGGACAAACTCAAATACATTGTCAATCTAAGGGACAAACTCAAATACATTGTCAATCTAAGGGACAAACTCAAATACATTGTCAATCTAAGGGACAAACTCAAATACATTGTCAATCTAAGGGACAAACTCAAATACATTGCATAAAAACGAAAAAGACAACCAAAATCCGCAATAATAATTAATTAAACAAAATACCATAATAATCTACAAGACGTCGGACCAGATAGAGTTAATACAAAATAATTATGAACAAGCCATTAACCTCTTCTGTACCGGCGACGTCCTTTTCAATATAATTTGGCAACTATTAAACGATTATATTCAGCTTAGGAAGGACGTCTATCGATTAAACGGCTACATACTATCTCAATTAATCCTTTTAGCTACCATATATCCTTCCTGAGTTTCATAAAATCGTCTAAATGTAGCTGAAATTAAACACAAAATACGTCGCCGGTAAAGAAGGGGTTAACCAAACTGCAATCAGCTAGACGAGATACTGACAAAGGTTGACTAATTATTATTTTAGGAATACGCAGGTTTGTAAATTTGTTTATGATTATGACATGAAAAAGTAACAACTGCTCGTAATATGCTAGTTCTTTGACCTCTTGAGTGTTCAATTATTCAAATATAACCACTGGAGCTAATCCACGCATGGAGTTTATTTATATATTAATGTCAAACCTTATGATGGAGTGCCGGCCCAGACGAGTGTATGAATAGGCTCGTAGGCGCTGTTTGTTTACATTCTGGCCTGGTATGCTACACAGATTTCCGCAGAGGCATTGTAGAAACCCATCTAAATTTGTGTAACTTAACCTTATTTTCAATGTATCATTCCTTTACATGTTACTATGTACAATTATAGCCATTTTTGGCACTGTTGATGGATATATAATTTCGGTTAAGGGGGTGTATTTCGGTTAAGGGGGTGTATTTCGGTTAAGGGGGTGTATTTTTATAATTTCACAAGTGTTAAGTTCTGTTATATACGATATCAAAGCCATCAAAATCAATCTTTGAGTCCATATACAACGTCACTCTGATCGTCCTACCAACCAATGCCCCAATCAGAGGAGCAAACATTACCATTTATATCATAATACAGTAACGTTTATCATTATGAATAGTTTCTATTTTTTAGTGTAGCCTTATATAAATCATTATTCTTTAAACTATTCTGTTTATCTCGGCAAATTTGCACTTGGTCCCTTTGAGTTAGAAATTTTACTTAGAGGTGATTGATTGATGGCGCTGGGTAGCACGTCTTGTGTTTGTGTTTACAACTGAAAGATGCTACGGGGACATTGTACCATAAGCCAATCAGCTTGAAGTACAGCTCCTTAGCTAAATGTGACCAAGTGCAAATTCGCCAGGCTTACAAACAAAAATTGACTATAATTATTATCCAGCGTGTCTAAGCGGTACCACACTTGAATCGTCCGTGGATAGCCCTGGGTTCGATTCCCAATCGGAGCGCCGTAGGTGTTATGCCACGTTTATAATAAGACGTGAGGTAGTCTTATTCCGATTTCCACCCTAGGAATCAGCATTAATCATCAACTGAAATGCCTCTCTACTGGACAAAGATGAACCTTAACTCTATATAAAGCACTCTAGTAATAAGCAATGGACACAAAATACACATGAAAGGTTTTAACAAGTTTTATTCCTTAATTAATAGCTAGGGTACAATCTTAATATGTCTCTGGAACAATAAACATAACATTCATATAAAGAGAATAATAATGTTACAATAGAACATGTGAATAATAACACAAGAGAGGATAAGTCTCAAATCACAGTACCGAACAATAAGTCTAAGCGACTTGAACAGGTAATTAAACTGAATAAACTCAAAGAGTCATGAATATGAATTATGAATTCATAAACTTATAATAAATATAATAGTCAGAAATACGTGACTGAGGAGCAATTACTCACGACTTGAACTAATCACTATTGGACTTGTACCGTGATGATACGTAGCATATAAAGTAAGATCTGAATAAGCGTTCAAGTTGACGTGTAAGTGAATGTATTAATACCCGGATAAACCTTTGTATATTTCCACATTAATAAATACAAGAGCCTGTATCCATAGAAGTATATAAACGTTTTCCGCCCGGTAGACGTGTGTATTGTTCTCCCGAAGCAGAGCAACGAATAATAAATAATGAAGGGAAGAATGGAAAATCTTCTTTAATTTCGTTAATAATGAGTGAACCTTATCATACCTTGGTCTAGACCCTCACAACAATCATCGTTACCATTACGAACAAAAGAAACACTTAAATGATTTATGATTTATGGTAAAGCGACTTTGGAGCACTGCGGTGTAGTTGTAGTTATCCTGGTCCTTGACTACAGGGGCTAGGATTTCACACTTCCTAGACAAGCTCGGGCCCAAATAACTGCAGGGTACGGTCATCTCACTCTCTCTCTCTCTTTCCCTGGCTCGACACCACGCACTTGGTCACAATCCACATTGAGTCTGGCGGATGATAACAAAGGATCCCCTACACTTGAAATACTGAGGTATATTAACAGACATAGGCGGACAAGATAAAAGCAAACTATCTGGAACAGCGAACGGGTACAATGATGCAAACTGATGCTGGAAAAGGTTATCTAGGCTTGCATCGAAAGTACTGGAGTCACCTAATATGCTCGTATCAAAGGGTGTCTCAGCCAATAAATCTATCTCATTCCCGTTCTGGAATACTGAGTCATGCGAAAGACTTGAGTGGCTGGTCTGTGCAAAGTCTAGGGTTTCGTTTACAAACTCACATAAAGCATTTGTAAGCGAACTATCTATTGGGCTCCTTATTAACGAATGTACACCAGTAGATAAGGAAAGTAGTTCCTCACCAAGACTTTTACCTTTGGTTGTTAGTTCTAAACCCAAAGTGGTAGCTGATTCTCAGGGCTGAAGGCTTACTTTTTCTACGCTGCTCAACTCAACGCACATAGTGACTGATTTGGTCGGCACCAGGGGGGCCAGGCTCTGGGGCAAGAGGGACATGTGGGAGCCTCTGATTTTGTTTGTTCTTCTAGAGCCGGTCGCATTAACATTTTATTTTATTTTCAGATTGCATGTGGATGATGTAGGTAACATTTGTGTGTGAAGCTTTGGTTGTTGTTTACTTTGAGGAGGATTTAGGCCTGATGGGTGATGTGAGTCTTTTTTTATTTTTTTATTTCTATATTCCAACTACTCCCTCTTGGGCATAGGCTGATAGCCTTTACACTCTACCCCTGAACACGGTGAGGCCCGTGAGGTCTTGTTCCAGTCTAGGGAGTGAGACATGCGAAGCACCTATTCACAGCTCGAACCCAACTCCATCTCTGAAGCTGCTTCGCCTCTGCGCTTCACAGTCTCACTCCCCAGGCTCGAACCCTCACTCTCAGAACGCCACCTATTGAGCAATTAACTCACTAGGCATTGCCCCCCTGTAGCATATTTTGAATATGGGAATATTCATACAGTGCTATTTAATCAGGGAACAATGAGGGTATTTTGTTGTGGCGTTTCGGTGTGCTGTGGTAATGCACTTATACTAGGTACAGCACAAATTCCATCCCAATAATATCTTCCCATTGACATATTGGGATTCGAACCCGGGTCCATTGGATTACCAGTCCAGTGGCAAGACCACTCTGCCACGACTTTGTTCCTCTTTTGCTTACTTTTGATAGGGTTACTGGAATTGATTATGTCTGAGGAATGGTTATATGGCTTCTTCACATTTGTTCTATTTGAGTCACTATAAAGCACAGGGGCATACTGAAGGGGTTGGTACTCTATTTGCATACATTGGTTGTGGTCCACGTGTGTATCGGGGCGGCTACGGCAGTCTCTCCTCGAACTGTGGTTTTCTTTCTTTGACACTGGTGGTTTGCTGCAGTTAGCCTTGTTGAGATGGACCTGGTTTTCTTTGAAGCTTTTGTTTCCCCTGCTCTGATGGTTCTTGGATTGTGGGGGGGCGCTGCTCCTTATTGCAAGTAGAAGTCATAGTAGCAATGCGCACCGGTGTTATTGAGGTGGTGATTGTGGTTAGTCGATGGTTGGGGGGAATGTTTGGCACATTTTCTTCTCATGGCATCTCAGTAGGTTTAATGACCTACAAGCATGTGCACAAATATATGCAAGCACCTGATCAACATGTTGAGCTAATTACACTGGTCATACACTACATTCCCATCCACAGCCATTCCAACAGTACAATATTATCCCACATACACCCCTAACACACTATGCACAGCAATGGGCGTTTGGGCTTAACCTCTCGGCTGTGCAGCCCCTGTAGTATACACCATACCCCTGTACATAGGCATTCTGATTAATTCCTCACTAAAATCGTTAATTTACCAAAAATATAATTAATACTTATCCATATGCACCTATTTTATGTTTAATATGAAGATAGTAACATGTAACAACAATAAAACAAGTGGGAATAGTGTTTGGATGGTCAAAATCGCGAATTATAGTCAGCCGTTCCATTCATGCATTGTGGAGCAGAGCGAGCCAGACCCTCCCCTAGCGAGCCCTGAAGCTTGACTGACTCATTCACCCACACCCTACCTTACGCAACACACTCGATAGTCACATGACAACACAATGGAACCAGCCTGGAGATGGTGACACGAAAATATACCAATGAATATGGGAATAACAGGGAAAATAGGTGATAATTGAAGGGGGGGGGGGAAAGGAGGGGACTTTGACACATGTGAAGTAGTGATTGGAGGTATGGAGGGAAATTATCTCACGTAAACACTTTTTTGTTTTTTTAAGTGCCACTGGGGTGTTTTAAATGTTTTTTTTTAGGCCTAGGATCTTAAGAGTCTCCCCGCAGTCGCCCAGTAAAACCTCTTAAGAGTCTCCCCACAGCTGCCAGTTTAAGTGACCCTCCCCCGTAAACAGGAGCAAGCTAGATAATCGAACAAGTTCCTTCAGCATAATTATGGAAGCATATGAAGGCGATTCACTCGCGACCGACCGGACCCCTATTAGAAATCGAGGCGTCTGGCAGTAGATAGATAGAAAATTATACTAATATTTTTGTTTATAAAATATAATTGCATAATAAAAACATATGGGGTTCACATTTTGTATGTGACTGTACAAGAGACAACTTAATGAATTAAAATGTATGGAGAAACTTGAGGCCGTATAGTGGTACATATAAAAATACTTGTAGAAATTTACAGTCCATTTGCTCCAGCCTTTTTTTCAGTTACAGAGGTTAGGCTTCACAATTTCTGGACTAACTATTTGGAACAGGGCATAGTATACTGAAAGGGTTAACGCCATCTGGCTTGTCAATCTTCTTAACAATAACTATAACCAACACTATTAACCTCTTTAGTTTATGGAAGTACACAGCTTATTAATTGAACAAATGGTGATATTGGATGACCTCAATAGGCCCGAGTAGCAATTTGTTATCCTAAATTATTGAGCTCATATTTCATACTATATTGCTATAATATTATATTATTTAGCTAACAAAGTTTCAACATTCCATATTACTTACACTTCTCATAGAAAAATACTCTTTCTATTCGCCCGAGACGAAGGCAACCAGGATAATAAAATATTATGACATCATTACTTTTGCGCGACAATTAGAATAATAAAGTAATTACCTGCCCTTACTTTGGGTTGCACCAGCTGTGTGGCACTCAGAGCACTGGCTGCCTCTACGGGATAATTGTGCAATAAACCCGCACCATCCCCTACTGCCCATAAACTCCAGTAAACTTGCTAATGGCATACAGACAGCGAGGGGGGAGGCCAACAAGAGAGATGGCTGGGAGGCTCATTCGTTTCCTCCCCTGCGATCAATTTGGCGCGAACGATACTGGCCATTACCAATCTGTCTTTCGCGCGCGCTTTGAATGTGTTTTGGCTCGTGATTTGAACCGTTTTGGGCGCCCGATATTCAGCTTTCCCTACGCTGCGCTTTGGAATTTTCGAGGGATAAGACAATATTTGGTGTAATCGGAGTTGATGAAGGAGGCGAGAGAGGTAGTTTATTGGTCGTTAAGCTAGCGTGTTTACAACCATTGGCCACACACACACACCAGCCACGGGGAGGGGGTACAGGGACACAAGTCAACCATAGGCTATAAGGTCGTTGGCGCGACGGTGTGTCAACAAACATGGCCTTCAACAGAGATAACGCCATCTAGCTTATTTATAGACGCCATGTTGTATACCTCACGCTGTGTTCCATCTGCCTGCCATCTTTGCAACTTGAACAGCACCAAAGTCGCCACTGCAAAATAAAGCAGTCACCTATCTTATAAATAACTATAGTATGATTTAATAGTTGATATATTCCATCCATAAGAAATACAGTATGTATCACTAAGATTTGAACTTTAGTTTTATGTAACTAAGAGGAAGTCAATTCTAGAGAGATGTGACGAGAACAAAATATGGTCTGAATAGCAGAAGTTCTGCACTGAGAACTACTGATTGTTAAGTCATAGGTTGTATTGCCACAAAGAGATGGCATAATATTGTAGCCAATTCAACTGAACATTTATTATAATGCAAGGGAGACAACATATCTTCCTATATTGTAAAGTAAGGGGGGAAGTCAATTATAATTACAGGGTTGGTAATTATTTGTATGGTCTATTATGACTTGCACCCTGGGAAGGACTTACCTGCAGTCTTCGTGGATGGTTCTTCAGTTAAGGGACCCCACCTCGCTTTTTTTTTTTCTCTTTCTCTCCCTCTCTCTTTGGCTTCTATCCATTCGGCCCCATTCAGCCTACTGTTTTAAGACGTTTATCCCCATATAGGTGTCAATATTTTCCTGGTGAGTGGTAGCGAGCCAGCATATATATATTTTTTGTTTTGACAGCAAGCTAAATTTGTACCTTTTTCGATAGACAAATTTCTCCGGCGAGCCGGATTTCTCCATACAATGCTGGATCGATATCGCTCGCCAGGAAGAAATCGACATCTGCATGGGGATAAACGTCTTAAAACAGTTGGCTGAATGGGGCCGAATGGATACAAGCCAGGGAAAGAGAGAAAAGGAGAAAAAAATAAAAAATAAGCCGGTTCACCCCCTTCATGTAGGCTACCATGAGGCCATCCATGCATGTTGAAAGGGTTAACAAACAACATATTAGGGAACCCGGTAGTCTGCCAGGCAAGGTTATCAATATGGCGGCCACTGTTACTAAGTTGGCTGCTTGACACCTTCATTAAGGGCAGATGAGCGGATTTATTTACTTATTGATTTATTTTGTAAATATTGTTTAGTTTCCTCCCTAGGCCTCCATCAAGCTGTAAAACACACACCCTAGATAAATTAGTACATTTTTCGGTAGAAAAATTTCCCACATTTACAATTACAGGCTCGCTATCGCTCGCCAGGAAAAAATCGACACCTAAATGGCACGAAGTCCTAATATTTGCATAGAAATGGGGCGTAAAGTCATAAAATCGCAAAACTAATGGGCCAAATGTCTTGTAACCTAAAAACCAAAGAGGATAAACACGAGTGTGAAGGGGGCCATTAAAATTCTGGCCCTCCCCCCGTAAGTCCGGTGGTTGGGTCCCTACATGTACGGTAACAGCAGAAGGTCTATAATAAACCTGGCCCTCCCCCCGTAAGTCCGGTGGTTGGGTCCCTACATGTACGGTAACAGCAGAAGGTCTATAATAAACCTGGCCCTCCCCCCGTAAGTCCGGTGGTTGGGTCCCTACATGTACGGTAACAGCAGAAGGTCTATAATAAACCTGGCCCTCCCCCCGTAAGTCCGGTGGTTGGGTCCCTACA